>JAURVB010002176.1:0-10983 GCA_033002965.1 Piper betle | reverse complement strand
CCTACATACATTGCACTACTTACAGGGTAAAATGGGTACAAGTACAATCTACTTATCCTCTATACCACACACTCTCTTATGCATGAAATCAATAAAAACTCTCGTACTTATATAATGTTATGAGGAAGAGGTTTGTATCATACATTTTTGGAGCTTCAATTCGAAAACTAACAAGGGATCTCATCCTTGTCGCTTTATTAAACTTATAATAAAATGCAACTAAATAGCCCAATGTTGGAGAGATCCGATAAAAATGCCACCGACACCGTCGGTTTGTTTAAATGATTAAACGTGACACATAAGAGTCAAATATAAGGGTAGAGCGAGAGGCCTGTAACACCCCGATCCCAGTTCACCTAGCAAACTGACCCAAAATGTTACTGGTGACAGAACCATTTACTAAACTACTTGATTTGGTTAAGCTGACTCGGATCTCCCCTGGGTGTTTTAAGATGGTAGTGCAAGTGTATAATGTGTAAATGAGATGATTGGGTTCTAACGTGGCCCTATATGCATGCCATGATATGCAATTGCACATAGATATAATAATTGTGAAAACAAGTTTGAAAATAAATAATATAAAATCAAATCAAATGGATCAACATTTTTATTTTACTTTCATTGTAGTTTTGTTCCACAGGCTAAATGCCCATAACATTTCATGTAATAATATTAAACAAACTCATCGTTCACCCAGTTTAGAATTCATTATATCTATTTATTACGTGAAGTGGGTGCATGTGTGCAACTGCTTTACTAATCCGCAGTCCTGACAATAGAAAACCATCACTAGCGAGTGTTGCTGGTCTAAAAATATAACTAATATCAAACTGGCTATAAGAGCAAACTCTCATATAAAAGATAACATCATGAAATCTTGAAAGGGCAACTACTGAGCTGAAATCATCTTTCTTTCTCATCTTCATAACTTATTTACTTCCATACCCATTTGTGTAGGCTATCAAAAATCACTTCCATACCCACTTGCATAGGCTGTTGAAAATCACCTCCATACCCACTTGCGTAGGCTGTCAGAAAATCAGTTCCATGCCCACTTGCGTAGGCTGTTGAAAAGACAAAAAAATAGCGCGAAAGCTACATATATATAGGTCTAGGTAGGGATCCATAAAATAGGCCCGAAGGCAACTTATGGTGGATCTTCTTATCGAAAACATAGTCGAGGGATCTCATCCTCGAGGGTTATTAATATGGAAGATCGATCGATTAAATGATCTGGATTAAGTGAGATCCAATAAAACACCACTCAACTCGCCCTCCAATAAAAATAAATCACTATAAAATAGAGCAATAAATCAAGGTGAGTCCTAAATGGACCTGGTAGAAGCTCCAAGCGTGTCCACACGCCTAGGCGGTGAACTCTTACTCAGTACCTACACATCAAAACTAAATACTAACGCCCACTAACTAAATGATGCATCAACATGAACGTCACACATACAATATAATCATTATCTAACAGTCAAACAACTATCAGCGTAGAAATAAATCTAACTCATTCTACTCATACCAATTTTATTATATTTTTCTAAGTTATGTTGTAGTCAATTAACATGCTCAATTTTACTTTACTTAATTATATCACTAATAATCATTCATTATTAATCAAATCATGCAAATCATCACTTCAACTATAAGAAGGCATTCATCACAACAATTAATCAATCCTAGCATGCTGTATTAACAAATATCAATTATAAATAATTAAATCAAATAAAATTCTATACCTAATCGTCAGTCTCGAGTGAGGATTGTGGGGAAAAAGGAAGAAAGAAAAAGAAGAAGAAGTTGGGTGAGAAGGATGGTGGACACTTAAATGACAAAAGTGTGAAATATATAGATGTCAGAGAAAAACGAATGGTCGGCTAAGAAAATGAATGGTTGTTTAAAAAAACAAATGGTCGTCTAAGAAAATGAATGGTTGTTTAAAAAAACAAATAGCCGTCTAAGAAAATGAATGGTTGTTTAGAAAAACAAATGGTCGTCTAAGAAAATGAATGGTCGTCTCGTAATAAAAACTTGACTCGACCCTGACTTACACTAGAGTCAAAAATAATACTAATTCAGAATATAGAAAATCCAATAAAATATAATACACATTAGTGACATGATCTACAACTAATAGCCCACCCAAATTACCTCTAACGTGCCCTAATACGTTATTGGCCTTAAAATAATTCTATGATTTAATTAAAATATTTTTAAAAAATATAGCGTACTCTTATATATTTTAATAACTCGTTCTGCTGTTGTCTTAATGACGTTATCATCATATACTTGGGCACACATGACTCCTCTGGTTCATAACACAAGACCGGCCTCCACTTGGTACGCATGTTCTGAAATTGACCTGACTGAAAATAACAGTTGAACTGACCAGTTTAGATTAGAAAACCCTAACTTGGGTCATGGGTTTTGTAGAGTCCCTTGTACCCATATGAGTGGAGCCTTGCATTCTACATCAATGAGCTCAATCCACGTAATTTAACAAAAGATGGAATTCGAATCATAATCGGATTACACCCGCACACATGACGAGGCAAAGCCTCCACACATGTGCAACATGAAAATTTTAATTAACTTACTTTTTTTACTTAGTGATGGATTAAACCCCATTAAATAGTTTAATTTAAGGTTTGGGGTTACAATTCTACTCAATGAATGATTTCCTACTTAGAGTTTTATCATCGGACATAACTGGATGATTTTTTCAACAGACCAATTGGTATTCGATTAAGCTAAAATTTGAACCATTGGTTCCACCCTAAGAGCCTATCATAATATTAACAAATGATAATTTATGGATTATCATGGTTAATTGAGGTGAGATTTATGTAGTGTGAACAGTTCCTTCTTAATGTGTAGCAAATTTCACAATTTTGGCCCATAGGGCTGAGAGTCCAATTGGGCTTTGGTCAATTGGAATAGTTAAATGTCACATAGAAGTTTAGCCAATTAGGATTTAAGGTCCAATTTCTTTGTAATCGGACGTAGGTGAATTTTCTAATCTGGGTTACTAATTTTGCCATTTTCATAATTGATCTAATCTTGGCAGAATTAGAAATTTCTACCTAATCACTTACTTACCTAAATACTCTAAAAATTTATAGAGACATTATTAGGGCATCTATTATTCTCAGTAATCTATTTTATAATTTTTCTACTACTTGATCTATTTTTAACAGATTTTCTAATTGGTTTCATAGAAACAAGATTATAAATCCACTTCTTGTGTACCTTAGAAGTACGAGCCCATTAACCATTAGAATGAATTTTGTTTAACTCAAAAATTTTCAGGGTTACACTAAAATGTAGTGGTTTCTTAGTTAATTATTATAGATTTTTAAGAGATATAACTATTAGACAAACATTTAACTAAACACAGAACACTGGCAGTCAACACATAAGATAGTAGATGCACACACCATTTTATTAATTTTGTTCAGGCCTTAGTTGTACAACCCCTGTTTTAGTATAGGGTTTTACCCAATTTTAGTTTTGTCCAATTCGGGGAGTCTCGAATTGATTCGAGCGAGCTCGAGCCAAAACAATTTTATGAATATGAGTATGATGCCCAGATGGCCATATAAGCATGTTATGGAGGTTGAGTATACCCGACATGCATATGATAGTTTCAGTTATAATACAGTAAATCATGAGTTATGAGTGTATATGCGAGGTATACATATGATTTTATGAGTTAACTAGGATTATAGGCCTAGATCTAGGCCGAGATCTAGGCCGATGCAGCGTTTAGTATCAGTTTAGGATTTTCAGGGTATCTTATTTACATGCATCTTAGGGATTTCAGACCATTTACATGCATCTTAGGGATTTTCAGGGTATCTCATTTAATATGTTGTTTTCTTGTTGCACATGAGAAGGATAAACAAAAGGACTATCTTACACACACACACACACAGAGCCTTCTTTTGGCTGTGATTGATGAAAGGGAATTTCTGATTTGATTCACTTCTTGTTACTTTTGGTTGGTTTGATTAAGAATCATATGAGAACATAATGGGGACTAAGTATTTTTGCGTAATAAAATTTTATTTTTTGACATTTTGCTCAGGATGCGCAAAAGTTTAAGTTTGGGGGTGTGTTAAGTATACAATATTTACCTATATTTTTAATGTGGTTTTGTACATCCCGGGTATTTATATTATTAATTAGGTGATGTTTTTCATTATATTCTAGGAAATTAATATTTTATGAGATATGCTTAATTTTGGAGTTTAAATGCAAAAAATGAAACAAAATAAGCTTTGGAATTGTTAAGTCATGGTCACCCAATGGTTACTACAAGGAGTTCACAAAGCTCGATGAGGATAGATGTACATTGCTTTGGCTGCATTTAAGTATGTCGAGGAGTTAAAAATTTGAATGGACATCATAATCAATTAGAATAGATTGATTTGTGAATACCTTTCTTTTATTCATGTATCTTATGGTCATCCATCTTCTATATAAATGGGTGGTCATTTGTTGTTTGAGAGATCTCAACTCTTGGCTGAGAAGTAGTTCTAGTTTTTGTAATTCTTTTTCTTTCATAATAAGAAGTAGTTTATTCTTTATAATGTTTTCTATTTTTATGGGTAGTCTTTTATTTCGTTCTAGAGAAGAATGAAACATAACATGGTTTAATTGAATTTATTTCAACCTCTTACTCTTTTATTCAATCAGACTGTTTGAATTACTATGTTCTTGATGCTAAGAGTAGTTGGTCACCTATTTCTTAGATCATGAGGTTTGATTAGATTTCTGAAATACTTAATTAGATTAATCGTTGATAATTTATCATACGATGAATTTTAACTTGTTTGTCATTGTGGATGGAAGATACACAACACCGTATGCGATTAGGCAAATCTTAACATATTATTTTGTTGATTAATCAATTATCACTGGGAGGTAGAAATTGAGGCAAAATAATAGAAGCATGAAGGGCGGGAGCTACCATGTCATATAATTATCCTAAATTGACAATCCGAAAGAATAGAAGATAAGAGTAAGATGTGATGAACATTAATTTCATGTTAAGGGAAATTCAACTCTAAAACGAAGTTTATCTTAAACTAAAAATCTCTTTTGTTGTTTTGCTCTTAGTTCTATTTTTTATATTAACATAAGTAAATTTATCTCTCGTGGGATGATACTTGAAATTTATCATTATATTACTTGTTTTCGACTGTGTATACTTGCATGTTATTGAAATTATTCAAACACACAAGTAGGGAGCTAGAGTATGAAGCACATGCACAAAGACCTTGAGTTGCTTAAGCAGATCTATTAGGCATAGTTTGGGGCCTACTTTGGAGAACTTGGACTTTTAGACAAATCCCTACGGATGAAGGATGTGGTTATGACAGTAGAGCCGCTAAAGTACTTGGAGCACAGATGAGAGTTTGGAAAGATGACTTGAGATAAACCACTTTCGAGGGATAGGAGTGGATGAGGATGAGTAGTGTGGTGGATCTATAGTCCCATGGACAGTTCGCTGCCTTCCCCTCTTCCACTAGTGTATGTATGTCCAAAGAATATTGTTGGCTACTCTTCAACAGACAAAATCATGAACTCACCAAGGATGAATGAGATTACCTTTGACCGCCGATTTAGACTGTTGACCGGATATCACTCAATCTGCCAGGGCTAGATTAGTGATGGTTTTTAAGAACCAGTCAGTGTGTGTATAAGGAGTCACTCCAAAATTCCATGAGATAAGTGTGGGCTCAACCTTATGTTTACATTGTACGTGTCACCACTATGATCTAGACCCTTTGGATCAGACACGCATGGTTGGATATCCTGGAGATAGACACATGGAGATAACATGCCAACGACAGTAATGGGTTCACGACGTACATGTTCAGGAGCAAGCTTCAGCACCTGAATAGCACAACAGCCATCGGAGTAGAATAACCATCGTCTGTGATGCACAACAACTGTCGCCCAACCACCTACTGTGATGCACTACTTCCGTCCATGATGCACAACCACCATCCGTATATTGCACTACCGCCGACCGAGTGGAGCAATTATTGTGGATATAAGGGCCCAGTAGTTACCTCACCCTACAGGAGAACAACTATTTGAGGATGTTCCTAGCATTGCATAGAGACCATATATCATAATTTCAAAGCAGAGTTGGATCAGAGATTGAGGACAAGATATAGCTATGTTAACATCATCCGGGCAAAGGAAAGTTAGGTGCACTAGAATTATTTGGATGTGATGGCACATGATTGACTTCACCAGCTACCTTGCATACCATTATCTTGACCTGACATCCTTGGGTCAAATGTGTATTATAAGATAGTCTTACTGATAGTCTTATGGGGATTATGAGACAATGTTAGTAAGTCTTCTAGGAATGTATATGGATAGAGTACAAGAACAAGATAGTATGACCTCCAGATAAGATGACCATAGTGGCTAGATTGTTCAGTAAGCGTAACAACATACATGTGACTCACAACCAGGGTTCCATAGATCAGATGGTTAGTATATGATTAGGTACACAGTACATGGTTTACCTCATTTAGAGTTTAGCCTAGCTAGAGAGAGATATTTGACTCGTATTAGAATTTTGGCGTAGATGATGGATTTAGTGAGGGAACGTCCATTATGGAGAGAGTGTTTTCCTTGTGCTTCGCCAGCACGATTAGGTCCTTACCTTGAGACATAGGATTTAGCCTTTACCCTGAGTATAGAAGGTATCTTCACGGACTTACAGTGCAAGTAGCTGATGATAGACCAGTTTGGAGGAGACAACTACACCCAAGCTTAGGAGCGATGCAAACAGGGACTCTAGTCCACCAGACCACGCTGACTAGATAGAGGAATACTAGTGTATGCTCATCTTAACTGACAATTTTACTTGAGAGTCTACCACAACAGTAGTAATTCATGTGAGTCAAGATTAGTGCTACAAATCGGTATGGGATGGCAGGTCACACACTATTGAAGAGCGGATTAGACACGTGTGAAACCTCACTATGAGTTTGCGTAAACTCAAGGGGAGATAGTGGTTCTTCGGGTCATTTGAATCCCATCTATTTAGAAGTATGTGACTAGTAAGATATCAAGAAACACATGCCTATTGTTAGTTGATTGAACTAGAGCTACTTAGGAGCCATCTATTAGACTCGTCATTGATTAGCTATTCAATAAGCTGGCCACCTATGCTGGAGTCCAATTATGATGATCTTAGAGACATGTCCATGGACCTACCCATATGTTTGAGCCACCTAATATCCTATACAGAGTTTTTCCATTACCCTTATGACTCAGACGAAGACCCTCATTACATACCTAGTAGGATTTTCTCATGTATGTGTGCTCTCCCAACACACCTGATGTCAAACTATGTGAGGATGAGACACCAGTTAGTCCTAGAGGAGTAAGACCAGTTTTCGCAAGAGATCCATTCTCTTTCCATGAGGCATAGACACCAAACAGAGTCGAGTATTTTTACACTTTCCCTTTCATATATATTAGTCCTTGTATTTGTTTCTCAGATGGTTGAGATGAGCAGATATTAATCAGTTCATGTGCCACAAACCAAATGCAAACTCCACAATTCCATGCAGAGTATGCTATCATACTCATAGAGACACATTGTATATGTAGAGGTGTTCTCGCCTTCATTCCATCACAGAGAGCCCTCTTCAACATCAGTTAGTGGTCATATAGATAGTTATGAGAGTCATAGCACACAGTAAAATTATATCAGTTCTCCTTGTTCCATTATGGAACATAGTGAGATGCTTGACTTAGGACCGAGTTAGCTAAGACCTGGTGAGCGGTCTAGTTCCTTTTTTAGGGACATCTGAGTGTTTGACGTAGACTGGCGACAGTGAGCCATACAAGCCATTAGCATAAACTTTTACTTTGTACTAGAGTCCACCATATGCTAGCAGAACTCGTAGGACACCATAGAATTGTCATAAGACTTGGAGCAGAGTGCCCTAAAGGTACACATAGTTGACCTGTCTCATTGATGAGGATAAGGGACATGGGTAGATGATAGGTTGATTACCTTACATCGACATAGTTTTTCCTAATGTAGGTTAGTACTTTGCAGTACTCTAGAGTACCTGCTCAATTACCTAGTAGACCCTTAGGGGTGAGCTGAGGTTTTTCCCGTCGAAGTCATTGCATTTTAATCTCCATAGTTTGCTGTGACCCTAGGAGCTAGTCCAGGGAGATGACTCGAGTATGCATGCTTAGTCCGGCGACATGATTCGAGCATGCATGGTCAGTCCAGCGAGATAATTCGAGTATGTATGGTCAATGCAGACAAATGATTCTAGCATGTAGGCTTGCTTTGCCAGATGATTTAAGCATGTGTAGCCTGTCTAGCTAGATTAGTAAGGAGCTAGTGAGCTTTGTCAGCATTCAAAGATCTAGCTTCATGTTTGTACATTTGGACAGTGTGCAGCTAGCTTTCGAGGGAGAGTCACCAGTTTGTCGCAAAGATGGCATCTTCAGTTGAGTCCTCCAATCATAGTTGATGTAAGAATTCTAAGAACAGAATTTGTATAAGAAGGAGAGGTTGTGAAACCCAAATTTCAGCTTAGGGTTTTTCCCGAATTTATTTTTGTCTAGTTCGGGCAGTCTCGAATCGATTTGAGCGAGCTAGAGGTAAAACAATTTTAAAAATATGAGTATGATGCTCAGATGGCCATATAAGCATGGTATGGAGGTTAAGTATACCCCGCATGTATATGATAATTTTAGTTATGATATAGTAGAGCATGAGTTATCAGTGTATACACGAGGTATACATATGATTTTTTATGAGTTAGCCAAGATTTTAGACCTAGATCTAGGCCGATGCAGTGTTGAGTATCCGTTTGGGATTTTCTAGGTAGCTCATTTTCATGCATTTTAGGGATTTTGGATCATTGGTTTGTGCCCCCGTGGGCCCAGCTAGATTGCCTTAAAGGTTCAAGGCCCAATTAACCTTCTTGCCTTGATTCTCACCTATAGAGTCAATTTGAGAACTAGAGTAAGTTTGGACTTTGGACGGTCTCGATTCGAGCTTTCCGTCCATATGTATACTACATATACCCATAGGTGGGCCCCACTAAGCCATGAGTTGTTAAACGTCCGGATTGTGCAACGTGGTAATATCTTAGCCGGTTATTCAACCTTATCTTCACCCTTTGATTTCCAGTGACTTCCCTACGATTTTACATGATTTTCACCTCAATGCTACGCACACTTGAGCTCAGCGCAGTTATTTCCTTCCCTACTATTATTTATGCTAGATGTAATTTGACGTGTATTTAACAGTGTCTTCCATTCTCATGACACCAAGAAAGTTGTTTCGATCTATTGTATCGATCGAGTCTTACCGACCACCAACTTTAAACATAACTCGATTTGAATGTAACACTTTTGATTTTGTTCTTAGGTTAATCGAAATCGGGGTATTACATTAGTCGAGGTAATTTTGGTATGGTAAATTTCTTATGTGAAGCCCAAAACATGCTTAATAAATAAGCATAAGATAGATCATGAAATTAAAATCATGTCAAAGCGTAAAAAATGAAACCTAGAAGGTTGTCACCTTTTGTCCAATTTAGGACCTTTACACAACAAGTAATGCAAAGTAAGACGATTTGCCCAACATACAATTTGTAAATTTATGGCTTGTGAAGAAAACAAGACCAAGATTATTCAAATCTGACCACTACATCATGAGATATGAATTTTATGCTTAACTTGTGCAAATCTGGATGCACAAGATGATGCAAATTTTATAACTATTTATCTACTCATGCATACAACATGAAACCACCTCTCAAAATTCTTTCAGAGGCATACATACAATGAAAAAATGCTATAAAATTATAGAAAAATATTATCCATATTCATGAAACATCAACCAAAATTGGGGAGAACATACTTTGAACGGTTCAGGGGTAAGTCACATTGAGTATTCCCAATTCATGTTCTTCAACCCTTGAAAGAAAAATCTCTTGGAAGGCTAGGGAAGGCTAGAGAGAGCATAAAGAGTAGAGAAGAAGGCTAGGAAAAGGAGAGGGACGTTGGGGGTGGAGAGGTTGGGTTGGAGTGAAATGGTTAGGATGAGGGTGGGATTTTATTAAAAAAAGTGTGGTTGGCTAGGTAATGTTATAGGCATAGTTGCCACACCGAAGGATGTGTGTTGGGATTTAACTTTTAAAATGAAAAAGGGGAACTGATTTGGTGGTTTATAAAATAAATAAATAAATACAACAAGGGAAAAATTTTCCAAACTAAGGCAAGTCACGGGCGTAAGGGTGCTTTGACAGCATCTTGGCATCATGGTATAAACTTAAGCGTAAAATTCAAACTTTGTCTGTGTGCAAGGGCGCTAGCAGACGCCTTTGCGTCTAGCCCTTATTTGCATCATTTTATGTTTTTCCACCAAATACACATGGGGGACTCAGACATAAGGTCAAACTAGGCTCTACAAACCCTAGCTTAGGTTAAGGTTTTACTCACTTGTAGTTTTGCCCAATTCGAGCAAATTTCAACCAGACCAGTTTTTAGACCATGAGTATGGGGTAAGGCTGTTAAATGAGTTTGAGAGCTGTGTTCAGCTCATGTTTGGACTTCGACTCGAATAGCTTGAAGTTCATTCGAACACTGCTCAAGATCAAATGAGTTTGGAACATATATCCTCGAAATCGACTCGAACATTTTTTATGTTGTTCAAGAACATGATAACTCAAACAATCCGATTGAGTAAACTCCTAAACCAAGAGTTGAAGATATGATATCTCAAACAACAAATGGCCACCCCTTTATATAGAAATGGAGATACAAGAATTTGAAGAGGGTGTTCACAAATCGATGTAGTCTAATTAATTATAAAATCCCTTCAAATTTCCAACTCCTCGACTCCATTGAACACCATAAATTGTAGCCATTGGGCGGGGCCAAGTGTCATGATCATTCAATTCCAAAGCT
>JAURVB010002175.1:0-22384 GCA_033002965.1 Piper betle | reverse complement strand
TATAAAAAAAGTTTGACATAATTACTTTACTTTTGAGTAACAGTTAGCCAGTTAGTCCCACAATATCGTGAAAAATGGCGGGTCGTTACAATGAGAATGCGGGACATCCTAAGATTGAGACTTGGGAGAGTATGAGGGATGAACTCAGGAGTCAGTTTTACCGACCAATTCAGTTTGGGAGGCAAGGGATGCTTTGAAGAAGCTTCGACAAACTGGAACAGTATGAGAATACGTTAAGCAGTTCAGCTCATGTCTTTTGGATATACGCGACATGTAAGAAAGTGATAAACTTTTCAACTTTGTGTCTGAATTGCAACCTTGGGTGCAGGTGAAGTTGAGAAGAGGCAAAAGGTGCAGGACTTGCAAATGGCATTAAGTGCAGCCGATGCCCTAGTGGACCTAAAAGACTACTGCTGGTCCTGGTGGAGGTGACCGAGTTTCCAAGGAAGGCAAGATGGTGGGGAGTGACGGGGAGAGTCATTCAAGCCGAGACCAAAGGAGAACAAGAGAGTTTTTCTAGGGCTGAGCCAAGCAGTTCCCAGGGTGTTGAAGTGAGGCAGTTGCAGTGCTTTTCCTGTGGCCAGAACAATCTGAAGGGGAAGATGGTGGCGATGCACGTAAAGGAAGATTCTGATTCGGGCAAGCCAGCTCAGATGTCTACCTTACAGGTGATAGGAGCTACTGAGGGGTTGAACAGCCTAAACAGGGAGGTTTAAGGCTGATGTATGTTCCAGTGATTTTGAACGGAAGACAGGTTTCAGCGCTGGTTGACACTGGGCAACTTACAGCTTCATTTCGACGAAGGTGTAGGGTCAATTTGGACTGAAATCGAGGGTTACTTCCGGCAAGATCAAGGCTGTGAATTCACCGGTGAAGCAGGTTCAAGGTGTGGCTCGTGGAGTTCAGATCTGATTGGGGGAATTCAGTGGCAGAGCTGATTTCATGATTGTGGAGATTGATGGTGATGGTGATTGGGTAACAATTTCCTTGTGTCAGCTTGCGTGGAGTGCTACCACACTTGGGAGGAGTGATGGTGATGGATGGCAAACCTACCGGCGTAGAAGATCCAAGAACTGGTGAGGAGCAGCTTGAAGCATTGCAGGTGGTCAAGGTCAGTAAAGAGGGAGTTCACTTGAGTTACTAAGAATGGTATGTGGTAATCCGGGTGACCAGTCGGGTCAGTTTCTCAGCATGGAGCCGGGAACCCTAGATGGGGTGTTGTCTTCTGCGCAGTTGGATGAAAGTTCCGCTGACTTGGTAGTGAAGGCCAAGGTACCAACCCGGGTATCAGTAAGGCTACCTAGAAGATGTGTTCAGGGAGTCCGTTGGGCAAGTTGGCAAGGTGTGTGTGGTCCAGCAGGGTGTGAATATGCTGGAGTTTAGTATCGTAATCCTAGTGGGAGATTTCATGGAGGTTGCCAACGAGTTCAAGAAGTCCTTCGGGATTGCAAGAGTGAGTTGCTGCATGTGGCCAAGGGTGAGCTCTATATCATTGGTCGGGGAGTAAGACAGCAGTCCATGGGGATGACATGGGATATGCGGTTGGTGGAAGTTCGTCCATATTGTTGGTGTGGAATGCATAATGCTCACTATCATCAGTTGAAGGTAATGACTGATGATGAGATGCCGGGAAAATCATCGTGTCAGGAGTACCATCTAATGAAGGTGAGGTGTCGACAAGAGATCAGCTCTATTCTGGTGTGCAAGGGGATGTTCTTATTGAACAGGGTCTATATCTCTAGAGCCTTCATGGGAATTCGCAACCATGGTCGACCAAGGCTGCTACAGATCTACAACGGGCTTACCGTGTTTGGTTTGCAGGGAGGTGAATCAAACGTCTCTATCTCCACTTATCTAGAGAGACAGACCACTAGATGAGGTGAGTTCGTGTTGGGCTAATTACCAGCAATGCTTTAGAGTGAGGAAGAAGAGCAGTTGAACTAGTTAAGTTTCTGGCTGCATTGCAAAGTCTTAAGAGTGCTTCAAGCCGGGAATTCTCAGAACCACGGGGAGTTGTTTGGATGAGTTGGATGAAGAGGACTCGGAATTTGAAGGCTGGAGCATATGGCCGATTGAAGTGTGTAGGTGTACATGTGAGGTCAGTGGCATGCCAGATCAGGGATGATGCAATGGCTGTAAAGACTGTGAAAATAAAATAAAATAAAATAAAAGGGACAGCGAACGCGGTTTGGGAAGGACCGAACGTGTTATATCCAATACCCGGTTAATTCTACCCGGTTAATTATTATATTTTATTTTTTACCCGGTTACCCGGTTAAATGAAATACGGGTGTTTTCACATACCCTAGCCATCATTTCATTTTATTTTATGAAGGACGTCCTCCACCCTAGCCTTCATTCGCATTTTCTTCTCCTCTTCCTTACTGGCGTGTCTTCTTCCTTGCTTAGGTATTCTTCCTATCTCCCTCTTCTTAATTTTCTTGCATGCATATTTTAATTTGATAATAAGCTTTATAATCGTGAGGATTAAAGTTTAAAATCAACAAGAAAGAAACTAAACATGACTATTGGCCGACGAGTCCACTGTTTCGGCGAGATGGGCAAGCACAGGCAAAGTTTCACCGGGAATCGGTGGCGACGGTCATTCCGACGCCGGAAGATGATCCTACTCTCTTCGTCGATTAGTGTAGGGTCGATCTCACGTGTGTGGATGCTGGCCTGGGGTGGTAAATGGCCAAAAATAGAGGACAGCGGCAAAAACAGAGGCGACGGCGGTGGGTGAAGAAATCCGGCCGTCCTGGGTGGCGACGGGCTCCAATCTGGCCGGGGAAGGTCGATAGGGGGTCGAGGGTGTCGAGGCGATCACCCAATTGAGGCGGCGACGCTCGCCGGCGGTGGAATCGGCGACGCGAGCGTGCCGCTAGGCAGGCGATGCAGGCGTCGCCGCGGCTGGAAGGCAGCCGGAGTTGGCCGGGGCGACACCGCAACGGCATGGCAGGGCTGGGCGGCGACGATTGACGGCGGCCGGAGACGATCGCGGCGGCAGTGGCGGCTGCTGCCGGGAACAGGGGATGGCGCCAGGGAGAAGAAGAAGAAGAAAATTACCTTGGGTGGCAAACTTGTAAATAATGCTTGACTCGACACAGCTCGAGTTAAATAATAATACCAACTCGTAAATAACACCTGACTCGATACCGACTCGAGTTAAAAATAGTACCAACACGTACTAAATCTTTAAAATAATTATTTTAATGGGTTATGGATTAAAGTTACTAAACTAATTAATTATTGTACGAAATCGCCACGAGTAATAAAAAAACGGTAATGATAAAAGGTCAATAATTAATCGGCACAACAAGCGATTAAATTAAATCGGACGGTTGTAAGTAATTAATAAAATAAAGATTTTACCTTTACCATATTAAATTTAATATTAGGTAAATAAAGTGATTATTTTAATAACGAGTCAGTAATGTAGAAAATAGGTTATTAAACTATAGTCGGGTAGAAATCACTCGCGTCGAACCTAAATAGCATAATGAAAATAAATAAAGTTCGAAACTTTATAGAGTCGAATAAATTAAAATAATTGTATTAATAATATTTATGAATTAAAATAATACAAATTATTTTAAATAATTTGATTGAATAACTTAATTAATTAAATTGCTGTAAATAATAGTAGCGATTAAAAATTATAACCGTAAACTAAATCATCAAGATTGGGGTTAAGTAATTATCACCGCAAAGGAAAAATTAAATACTTGTTTATTAGTAATAATTATTTTTATCAACTGTTAGGTATTAATTATGATTTAGATAATTAATTTAAAATGTAAAGTAGGACTTAAATGATTATATCACATGAATAATTAATTATCTCACTAGATTTGTTGAGAATTTAATATTTAATATTTTTGAATTGTTACATGATATGTTGTCAAAATTTTAATAATGATATACATATATATATTAGACATTTAGTTGCATGCATTTCTACTCGAATAAAATTATACTTATGTATAATTTTATATTCTCATTCAGATTAGGATCATTGGTCGCAGCTACGAGTTCGAAATATCCAGGTCCGTATAATTATTTGAAATGTTGTATTTTCCCAAACTGGTATAAATATATAAAATGTTGTATTTCCCCAAACTAGTATAACCTATATAAAATGTTCTATTTTCCCAAACCGGTAGCAATTGTCGAGACATACTAATCTCAAAATGAATTGGGAGACCACCTAATTCTCAGAATGAGCTAGGAGACAATTTCTAATCTCAGAATGAACTAGGAGACCATGACTAATCTCAAAATGAATTGGGAGACCACCTAATCTCAGAATGAGCTGGGAGACAACTTCTAATCTAAGAATGAACTGGGAGACCATGACTAATCTCAAAATGAATTGGGAGACCACCTAATCTCAGAATGAGCTGGGAGACAATTTATAATCTCAGAATGAACTGGGAGACTGTGACTAATCTCAAAATGAATTGGGAGACCACCTAATCTCAGAATGAGCTGGAGACAATTTCTAATCTCAGAATGAACGGGGAGACCATGTAAAGACCCAGAAAAATAAAAATAATAATAATAATAATGACGTTCAACGCAGTGGGATCGAACGTGGGAAAAAATTCGTTAGCCGGATAAGTATGAATTACCCGGTTAATTGAAAGGTAATTTTTAATTGGATAATTCTAATTGAATCGGTCGAGTCGACTACATTATTTATCCAATTAACCATTTAAGTGAACCATACCATGTACCCATTTAACAGGTTAAGTGAAATTGTTAAGTGGACCATGTTGATTACCTAATTACCCGGTTAAAGGAATTACGGTGAAAGGGTGCGTCCACGTACCCTAGCCGTCATTTTATTCATTATAAAAGGAAAAGGGGAGGGCGTCATCTACATTTTCCTCCTTAGACAAAGCTGGATTTCCTCCTTCGCTCGGGTAATTTTCTTGCCTTTCTTTTTCTTTTGTTGCATGCATACACATGTTGCATAAATCATAAACATGATATACATAAGAATTAAATGAGAAATCAACAAGGGAAGAAGAAAATCAGGAAGACATCCTGCTGTTTTCCAACAGCAACCACGCCATGTTTCCTTCCATGGTGCGGGGTTGACGTGCTGGAGGTGGGGAATTGCTGCCGACGGTGATGCTGGCCAGATGGAGTCACATTGGAGGGCCAAAACAGACCGTCGAGGAGGCACGCAGGTGTGAAATCCGAGGGGAGAACAGGTTGGTGTTGCCATGGGTGGTGTTGCTGGGGTGGTGCTGGTCGTCACCTGGGGTGGTGCTGGTCGTCACCTTGATGGGGCAGGACATGGTCGCCATGGCTGCTGGTCGG
Source organism: Piper betle (assembly GCA_033002965.1). Lineage (NCBI taxonomy): Eukaryota > Viridiplantae > Streptophyta > Magnoliopsida > Piperales > Piperaceae > Piper > Piper betle. Next base: position 17,056 of record JAURVB010002175.1, on the reverse strand, counting down.
CCACCATTAATGGTGAAATTAGGTTCCCATATAGGGTGTAGTCCGAGTTTCATGAGATAGCAGCGGATAATGATTGGGTCTTTGGGGTTTTTCCAATCGGGTTTGTGGGGTAGATAGAAGATGGGGTCTGAAATTGGGTGGAAGGAAAAGAAGACATGCTGGTCGGGTGCTGTTTATGTGGCCGACTAGAGTAGTCGTCATGGGTCCGGTCGTGTGCTGTTTATGTGGCCGACTAGGGTAGACGCCATGGGTCATGGGCTGATTATGTGACCGACATGGAGTCACCATGGTCAGGTCGGGGTTGCTGATTGGGTGGCTGGAATGGGGTCGCCAAGGACTGGTTGAGGGTTGCCATGTGGTGGCCAAGTTGGAGATGCCATGGCAGCAAATGGACGCCGCCACGTTACTGGTTGGTCGCCATGCATTGTGAAAATACCGGCTTTCACGGGTTCGTCACCTTGATGGGGCGGGACATGGTCGCCATGGCTGCTGGTCGGCCACCATGAATGGTGAAATTAAGGTCCCCATGTAGGGTGTAGTCCGAGTTCCATGAGATAGCAGCGGATAAAGATTGGATCTTTGGGGTTTTCCAATCGGATCAGTGGGGTAGATAGAAGATGGGGTCTGAAATTGGGTGGAAGGAAAAGAAGACATGCTGGTTTTGGGTGCGAAGAAGAAGAAGGTATGGGAAAGAGAAGGACGTCGGGAAGAAGAATGGCAGTTTTGTAAATATGGGATGACTCGATACGGTCGAGTTGAAAATAAATTACAAATAACTGTACTAGTGACATCCTTAAATTAGGATAATACAAATCAGTTAAAGAATATACTAATACTAGTAATTAAGTATTGAGTATGCTTAATAATTAAATTATTAACTGGTAAATGAAGGTTTTATTTGGGATATTTAATTGGAAATGTGAAAAAAGGACTTAATTGATTATATCACATTGATAATAAATTATCATTGGACTTACTGGAAATTAAATAATTAATGAAGTCCAGCATGATATATTTTATATCTTCAAAATGGATAGTTATACTAGTCATGTAATTGCATGTAGGTTCATGCAAATAAAATTATACTAATGTATAATTTTATGCCCTCATTCAGATTAGGGTTAGCGGATTACAGTCAGACGAAATCACAAGTCAGGTACGTATAATAGGTAGAACATCGTACTTTCCTTGTTGGTAGCCTAGGTCGGCCTGAGCCCAGATTCGACCACCATGCACCGAGTGCAACCGGGGTCAAAGAATTGACTCAGTCCGACACGGGGTCGTATTATGTGCGTAAATTGTGTAATGCATCGACATTGTTTTGGAGTAGTGATAGCCGCCCCATAAAAAGGCTACGGCCAGGGTGAGCGAGGCACAACGATTCCTCCATCGCACTGGAGTGCAGTGATAGCCTCCCCATAAAAAGGCTACGGCCGGGGTGTGTGAGGCACTGGCACTAGAATTGGTAGTGAGAGCTTCCCTACAAACGGGGCGTAGCAATCACCTGAGTGCAGTGATAGCCTCCCCATAAAAAGGCTACGGCCGGGGTGTGTGAGGCACTGGCACTAGAGTTGGCAGTGAGAGCTTCCCCACAAACGGGGCGTAGCAATCACCTGAGTGCAGTGATAGCCTCCCCACAAAAAGGCTACAGGCCAGGGTGTGCAAGGCACTGGCACTGGAGTGCAGTGATAACCTCCCCATAAAAAAGGCTACGGCCAGGGTGTGTGAGGCACTGGCACTAGAGTTGGCAGTGAGAGCTTCCCCACAAACGGGGCGTAGCAATCACCTGAGTGCAGTGATAGCTTCCCCACAAAAGGCTACGGCCGGGGTGTGCGAGGCACTGGCACTGGAGATGGTAGTGGTAGCCTCCCCACAAAAGGGCTACGACCGGGGTGTGCGGATCACAGTGGATACCTCCTCCGCATTGTTTTGGAGTATAGCGGAATCGCTCCACCGCATATTAAAATGAACATAGGGAAATAGTGGAATGTACTTGACTTGTTTTATCTATTATACTACTTAGTGTTGTAATCACTAACGCGGAATTGCCTCCGCAGGTGTGCAGATACGAAATTAGGTGATTGACAACCAGAGCATGGAGCAAAATAAATATGGGGACTCCCTTTTTATTTATTTGAGAAATAAGTGTGGCTACTGGGAAACGGTCCAAGACTGTGGGATCTTTATATATGTTTTTGTTAGAAATGCTAGACATATTTGCTAAATTGTGAGTAACACCTTGCCAGCTAGGCCCAGAATGTTGTGAAAATGGCTAGGTCGTTACATATAAAACTAGAGTTAGGTACACAAAACATATTTGGCTAGAATTGTTCATGTGTTAGAGCAATGTGGGTGGAGGAGAATGGTTCACACCACTTGAAGACCCACATGAAGTATGGAGTATTAGGCTTTCATGCCCTGATACTTGATGATGCCATGTAATTCTCTGACTCTATAATTATTGTTCGCAGTAGGGTATGTGGAATAGGTAACCATGACCCTTGTTTAAATACGGACATCATCTTCATGTAACTAATAAGAAGACCTAAGTCAATCACTTGAACTAAGTAGTAAGAATATTGTATACGCAACAACATGCAACCTTAAAACTATAGCGGAACACAACAACATGCAACCTTAAAACTATAGCGGCAAGTGTGCTTCTTCTATAGTTAGGAGCCGATCATCACATTTTTAAAGTCAACTGCTCATAGTTGTAGGGTTGGTTCCACCTCTGTTGCAAATAGGGATGTTCATACAAGATTCCTTTAAGTCTAAGATCCGCCTCCGCAGTACGAACTCTACACACACACAATGAAAACCAAACCTGGTGTCTGCCTTAAGCCTCCATGGTGGGTTGAGATTTATAAAACCCATGATTTGAGTCATAGGTTATATGGTCTAAACTTGTCGATTCAATTGTTATTTTTAGTCGGGTCAATTTTCAGAACACATGTGCAAAGTCGAGTGCCGGTCATGTGTTATGAACCACGAGACTCATGTATGCCCAAGTATATGATGATAATGTCAAGTAAGACAACAGTAGAATAAGTTATGAGAATATATAAGAGTACGCTAGATTTTCATTATTTATTTTAATTAGATTGTAAAATTATTTTTAAGTCGAATAACACATTAGATGTGTTACGAGTAGATCGATGTGGGTTATTAGTTATAGAGCATGTCATTGTAGTGTTGTGATGTGTATTATGTTTTATGGCATTTTTCCATGTTTTTCTTGATTTTTTTATAATTATTATGAGTTAGCATTATTTGTCTAGAAACTTTTAATTACAACACGACCATTCGATTTTTCTCACTAACTGTTTGTTTTTCTCACTAACTATTTGTTTTTCTCACCGACCACTCTGTTTTCATCCCTGACATCTACGTATTCCACACCTCCGACATGCTGTCATCATTCAGCCACCAACCATCCTCCTTACCCGACTTGATGAGGAGTATAGCATCCATGCATTATAATGAGTGTTATTATTTAGCCTTGATGTGTAGGCATGATGTAGGAGCTTGCCGCCTAGGCACTAGGACACGCTTGGAGCTTCTACCATGTCCGTTTAGGACTAATTTCCTATTTTACGCTCTATTCTATTGTGTATTGTTTTATTAATTACAAGACAAGTTAAGTGGCATTTTATCAGATCCCACTTAACCCGGGGCATTTAATCAACCATTTTTTCTAGATTAGTAACCCTTGAGGATGAGATCCCTCGAGTATATTTTCAAAAACAAGATCCACCACTAGTTGCCTTTGGGACTACTATATAAATCCCTTCCCAGATCTTACAAATAGTTTTATTGAGTTTCAGTGATACGAGAGATGGGAAAACCATCTCATACGTACCATGAGCAAGTTAAGTGTATAGTTTTATTAATTACAGGACAAGTTAAGTGGTGTTTTATCAGATCCCACTTAACTCGGGGCATTTAATCAACGATTTTTTTGAATAATAACCCTCGAGAATGAGATTTCTCGAGAATATTTTTGAAAATAAGATCCACCACAAGTTGCCTTTGGGCCTATTATAAAATCCCTTCCCAAATCTACATATAGTTTTATTGAGTTTTGAGTGATATGAGAGATGGGAAACCGACTCGACGTACCATAAGCAGGTGCACATGCAAGTCAAAGCGGGCTCTAGATTAGTGGGTATGTTGTTCCACCTCGAGGGATCCTGACAACTCTCGTTTTGAGTTCCTCACACCCAGATAAAAGTAGAGGTTTACGGGCATTGTTTAGCACAGCGCATGTCTTGACTTGTGGTTCAAAGGGTACTAAAGGAAAATGTCAGAGAGTACTTGGTCTTCGTGCTCAAGGACATGAGAATTATGGAGGTAATGAGAGGTTTTAGGATATACTAGTCGACTTTTCATCGTAATTATACATTGTGTATATAATTTTATCGATTTTCATCGCAATTATTTTGGTATGCAAATTGACGTCATGTCCTCCATGTAGTAGCATGTTAGGGTTCTCAGTGCATTCATCCATGCATAGCGATTGACATCTTCCATCTCGAGACATTGAGAGTAGATCTGCAGGGTTGGGTTAGGGTTAGGCAACCTAATCGGGACTAGTGACGGTCCGGTTTGGTTCCCGTGAACCGGTTTTGGGGTATTACAGTTTTGCTATCACGGCAAACTCTTGTCGATTCAGTTGGAATATATTTTCACACATGATGTGTGCGCAAAGGCTACTCCAAGTCCAGCTGGTAGGTGTATATTTCTGTCCTTGCTGTCTATACAAATTTCTCTCCAATAGGTAGTAACGATAGTATTTTTAGGATTGGATTAGTGAGTAAGGGTAATCATGGTAAGAACTCGAAGTACTCAGAACAGGATTCTATTGCCTCCTCCTAGACCAGCTATCCCTATTCATGCTCACAGTGAGATGCTGTCTAGCCAATCTAGAGGCGCATTGCCACCAAGAAGTCCCAGTGAGCCAGTCTCAATAAGCCGCCGTAGCGCAAACCATCTTAGTGGAAGCTGCTGCAGCGTTAGAAGTCATCAGACTGAAATGCAGACTACCATTGCACGACTGGCAGAGGTACAATCGCAGATGCAACAGAGTCAGGAGGAATTTAGAAGAGAACTATGACAAATAGCTCTCTCAGTAGCATGAATAGAGAAGAGAATAACTATGGATGATGAGGAGCGAGGGGAGCCTCCAATTCCCATGGACCCTCCGCCGCTGCCTCCTCCATCGCTAAATCAGGTGACCAATCCTACAACAATTCTACCGGTCATCCACTCCAAGCAGGAAGGGGTACAAAGGGTAGTGGACCCAGAGGATATGATAGTGGACTGATAGGCACCCCCGGGTTTGGCAATACTTCAGTAGGGGTAGCATCGCCATTTTCAAAATTCGAGATTGGAGAAGGATCAAGCAAATTGGCAAGTGATAGAAATCTTGGATTGTGGCAATATGAGCGGTTCGTGAGGAATGGAGGATGCCCATTCACAGGAAAACTAGATGCAGAAGAAGCTTTCTTGTGGATTTCATCAGTTGTTGGATCAGAGAGGAATAAGGATAACACCACCAGCAGGACCGCCCACTTCAACACCACCATGGGCAGTGAGGATGAACACAGCCACAATTCCTGAAGCACTAGAAGATACGGTAGACGTGACAGGTACGCTTCAGATCTAAGATTTAGTGGATAGATTAGTAGCGTAAAGCCTCCTTGATTTAAATTTTCGAGGACGAAATTTTATTAAGGAGGGAACGTTGTAAAACCGGTGATTCGAAGTTAGGGTTGTATAGTCTAAAATGGTCGGTTCGACCGTTATTTTTAGTCTGGTCAATTTAAGAACACGTGTACCAAGCCAAGGCTGATCTTGTGTTATAAACCATTAGAGTCATGTGTGCTCAGTATATGATGATAACGTCAATAAGACAACAGCAAAATGAGTTACCATAATATATAAGAGTACGAAAGATTTCCTTTATTTATTTTAATTGGATAGTAGAATTATTTGTAGGCTAAATAACGCATTGGGTCTCGTTACAGGTAGTTTGGGTGGGTTATTAGTTAGAGAGTATGACATTGTAATGTTGTGATGTGTATTATGTTTTACCGGTATGTTTCTATGCTTTTCTCGATTTTTTTAGAATTATTATGAGTTAGTATTATTTTTCCAAAAACTTTTAATTACGACATGACCATTCGAAGTTGAGGGAGGATGTGATTCTGGGTTTGGGTGCCAGGAAAAGGGGCGGAGAAGAAGGGCGTGGTCTAGTTTTGGTGCAGAGAAAAGTGGCGACGGGAATGAAGAAGAAGAAGAAGAAGGAGGAGGTGGCAGTTTTGTAAATATGGGTTGACCTTCGATACCGACTCGAGTTAAAAATAATACGATCACGTAATAAATCTTTAAAAATAATTATTTTAATTGGTTATGTGTAAAGTTACTAAACTAGAAATGATTGTATGCAATCGCCACGAGTAATAAAAATCCGGTAATTGTAACGACCCGCCTTTTTCACGATATTGTGGGCCTAACTGGCTAGGTGTTACTCAAAAGTAAAGTAATTATGTCAAAATTTTTTTATAAATAATAACATGTAACGACCCAGCCCAAAGTGCAACGTAATGGGCTAAGTCATTTCTTTAAAATGGGTACCCCGAAAGTTAAAGATCTATAGTCCATTCCCACTTATAAACAGTATCTTTCCCAGTAGGTATTAGATGGGACTAAGTTGAGGGATCTCACAATCCACCCACCTTAGGGAATTTCGTCCCCGAAATGCCTATTCTTGGCCCGTTGCTAGCCCCAGCCCACGACCTTTCTGGCCCGTGACCGGCAACCTAGCCAACGTTTCTAATCCAACCCAGCATCTAACACGGAACCAGGTCGGCTCTGATACCACCTTAAAATATTGGGCCGATGGGTCAGTCCATCGTGCCCCCTATTATGTTGGGTTGCCACCATAAAATATTGGGCCGATGGGTCAGTCCATCGTGCCCCCTATTATGTTGGGTTGCCACCATAAAATATTGGGCAGATGGGTTAGTCCATCGTGCCCCCTATTATGTTGGGCCGATGGGTATATTCCGCCGTACCCCCTATTGGCCGATGGGTCCATTCCATCGTACCACTGTATTAGGTTGAGCCGATGGGTCCATTCCACCGTACCCCCTATTGGCCGATGGGTCCATTCCACCGTACCACTGTATTAGGTTGAGCCGATGGGTCCATTCCACCGTACCCCTTATTGAGCCGATGGGTCCATTCCACCGTACCCCCTATTGGCCGATGGGTCCATTCCACCGTACCACTGTATTAGGTTGAGCCGATGGGTCCATTCCATCGTACCCCCTATAGGCCGATGGGTCCATTCCACCGTACGACTGTATTAGGTTGAGCCGATGGGTCCATTCCATCGTACCCCCTATAGGCCGATGGGTCCATTCCACCGTACCACTGTATTAGGTTGAGCCGATGGGTCCATTCCACCGTACCCGCATTAGGTTGAGCCGATGGGTCCATTCCACCGTACCACTGTATTAGGTTGAGCCGATGGGTCCATTCCACCGTACCCCTATTGGCCGATATTTATTTATGGATTGTCCGTTCCATTCTGACATGTCCATTATTAGATTTTGAACAGTGCGGCTAAAAAAATAGGGGTTCTTGAAACTAGTCAAACGTGAATTTCATATCTGCCATCTAATTTGCAATCATACAATATCTCAACACCCAAAGACCTATTGCAAATTATACCAAAAAGTTCCAGCAACTTAGCAAGGTATTTCTAATCAATTTATGCGTTGCAACCATGCATGTAAGAGTTCTAATGGAAAAGAAACTAAGATGAAGTATGAAATACTTACACCACAATGGAAAGGCACTGGAGAGGAGGCAAGAAGGAGTGGACTGCCTTTCTCCCTAACCCCCTCCTCCTATATATATATGCTTCAACGAGTTCCTCAATTAAATTCTCACATCTATTCATGTATAGGTATTCCCTAGGTTCAATGAGTCCCTTTATTAAATTCTCTTACCCCATCATCCGTTCATGAATCAGTATTCTCTAGGTTGGGTTCGTCTTCCCTAATGCCAGAGTTTGGCCTTACGTCTTCTCTAAGGTTAGGGTTTGGCTTTACGTTGAACCGTGACCGGTCTACTTGATAACCAACCATATCCATTCATCGAAAATAATATTTCATAATACTTAGGTTCAAGTCTTGAAATAAAAATTTTCACATATTTTGACGGTTCTTACAATAACATATATAAAGATCGTCACATGTTTATATCTTTATATTATTTTATGATTTACTGTAAAGTTGTTAATACCTTAGGTGTCATGATCTACAAGGTATACAAGCCCCATGAGTCCTAGGAACATAACAAGGAGCTGAGTCAGATACATGAAAGCGTAGTTGGACGCAGACTTGCTCTGTGTGTTAGTGTAACGACCCGCCATTTTTCACGATATTGTGGGCCTAACTGGCTAGGTGTTACTCAAAAGTAAAGTAATTATGTCAAACATTTTTTATAAATAATAACATATATAAAGATCCCACAGTCTTGGACCGTTTCCCAGCAGCCACACTTATTTCTCAATTAAATAAAAAAAGGAGTCCTCATATTTATTTTGCTCCATACTCTGGATGTCAATCACCTAATCTCGTATCTGCATACCTGCGGAGGCAATTCCGCGTTAGTGATTACAACACTAAGTAGTATAATAGATAAAACAAAACAAGTACATTCCACTATTTCCTTATGTTTATTTTAATATGCGGTGGAGCGATTCCGCTATACTCCAAAACAATGCGGAGGAGGTATCCGCTGTGATCCGCACACCCCGGCCGTAGCCTTTTTGTGGGGAGGCTACCACTACCGTCTCCAGTGCCAGTGCCTCGCACACCCCGGCCGTAGCCTTTTTGTGGGGTAGCTATCACTGCACTCGGGTGATTGCTATGCCCCGTTTGTGGGGAAGCTCTCACTACCAATTCTAGTGCCAGTGCCTCGCACACCCCGGCCGTAGCCTTTTTATGGGGAGGCTATCACTGCACTCCAGTGCCAATGCCTTGCACACCCCGGCCGTAGCCTTTTTGTGGGGCGGCTATCACTGCACTCAGGTGATTGCTATGCCCCGTTTGTGGGGAAGCTCTCACTGCCAACTCTAGTGCCAGTGCCTCACACACCCCGGCCGTAGCCTTTTTATGGGGCGGCTATCACTGCACTCCAGTGCCAGTGCCTCACACACCCCGGCCATAGCCTTTTTATGGGGCGGCAATCACTGCACTCTAGTGCGATGGAGGAATCGCTGTGCCTCACTCACCCCGGCCGTAGCCTTTTTATGGGGCGGCTATCACTACTCCAAAACAATGTCGATGCATTACATAATTCACGCACATAACACGACCCAGTGTCGGACTGAGTCAATTCATTGACCCCGGTTGCACTCGGTGCATGGTAGTCGAATCTGGGCTCAGGCCGACCTAGGCTACCAACAAGGAAAATACGATGTTCTACCTATTATACGTACCTGATTTGTGATTACGTCTGACTGTGACCCGTGAACCCTAATACAGTAATGGGGAGGTCGCCTGGGACGGAGATGAGGGATGAAATACTCACACAGTAATGGGGAGGTCGCCTGGGACGGAGATGAGGGATGAAATACTCCCTCCTCCTGCATATATATACACTTCAACCATTCCCTCCATTAAATTCTCATACCCCATCATCCATTGGTATTTCCTAGGTTCAACGACCCCTTCATTAAATTCTCACACCCCATCATCCATTGGTATTTCCTAGGTTCAACGACCCCTTCTCCTTTTATAAAGAATAAATGACGGCTAGGGTTTGTGGAAGCACCCTTTCATCATAATTCCTTTAACCGGGTAATTGGGTAATTAACACGGTTCACTTAACCTTTTCACTCAACCTCTTAAATGGTATGGTTCACTTAATTAATGTGTTCGACTCGACTGATTCAACTAGAATCGTCCGATTAGAAATTACTTTTCAATTTAACCGGGTAATTCATACTTAACCAGCTAATGAAATTTTTTTTTCCGGGTCTTTACAATCTCCCCAACTTAGAACTATTTCGTCCCCGAAATATCATAGCATAAATCGGATTTACACAGATTTTATGCTACAAACAGGCTAGGATATTTTCTGGCCATTTCCTGTTCAGTCTCCCATGTCGCTTCTTCTGATCCCTGATTTCTCCATAATACCTTTACCAAAGGGATCTCCTTGCTACGGAGTGTCTTTGTTTCCCTTGCCAAGATTCGAATCGGTTTTTCCTCGTAGGTTAAATCCGATTGTAGCTCTAAATCTGCAAAATTTGTGATAATGTGATTCTCATCTCGTACATATTTCTTTAGCATTGACACATGAAAGACATTGTGTACACCATCAAGGCTTGGTGGTAATGCTAATCTATATGCACAACTTCCGATTCGATCCAAAATTGGAAATGGTCCTATGAATCTTGGCTTCAACTTCCCTGATGTTCTAAATCTGATCACTCCCTTTTTAGGTGAGGTCTTAAGGTAGACGAACTCCCCAACTTGGAATTCTAAGTCCTTCCTTCGAGTATCAGCATAACTTTTCTGCCGATCCTGAGCTGCCTTAAGCCTTTGCTGGATGAGTTGCACCTTTTCAGCTGCTTCTCTCACCATCTCTGGCCTGACTATAACCATCTCTGTAGACTCCAACCAGCATGATGGAGATCGACAAGGCCTACCGTATAAGGCTTCAAACGGTGCCATTCCTATACTGGCTTGGTAAGAGTTATTATAGGTGAATTCAGCCAAGGCTAAGTGTTTCTCCCAATCTCCTCCCCAGTCGAGGATGCAAGCTCTCAACAAATCCTCCAAGGTTTGATTGGTCCTCTCACTTTGACCATCAGTTTGGGGGTGATATGCTGTACTTAACTTGATTTGGGTCCCCATAGCTTTTTGGAAAACTTCCCAAAAATGTGACGTGAATAGGGATCTCTGTCAGAGACTATCTCCTTCGGAATTCCATGCAGCCTGACAATTCTGATATCAGTGACTGACTTAGGTTGTGGCCAATCAATGACTGCTCTCACTTTTGATGGATCCACTGCGACTCCTGCCTTTGAGACAACATGTCCGAGGAAGTTCACCTCCTTCAGCCAGAAGTCACATTTTGATAATTTGGCGAACAGTTGATTCTCTCTCAATACTTGAAGAGCAATGGACAAGTGTTTCTCATGGTCCTCCTCATTATTTGAATAGACCAGAATGTCGTCCACAAACACAATAATAAACTTATCCAAGTATTCGTGGAACACCGTGTTCATAAGTGACATAAAGGCCGCTGGTGCATTTGTCAGACCAAAAGGCATAACCAGAAACTCATAATGTCCATAGCGAGTTCGGAAAGCCGTTTTCTGTATGTCAGATTCCTTCACCCGCAGTTGATGATATCCGGACCGCAAGTCTATTTTTGAGAATATTCCGGCTGTTTTCAACTGATCAAATAAATCATCAATCCTCGGTAAGGGGTACCGATTCTTGACTGTCACTTGATTGAGCTGGCGATAGTCAACACACAATCGAAGTGAGCCATCCTTCTTCTTTACAAAAAGAACAGGGGCTCCCCAGGGTGAAGTACTTGGTCTTATGAAGCCTGCCTGCAACAACTCTTCTAATTGACTCTTTAACTCCTTGAGTTCCGCTGGAGCCATGCGGTATGGTGCTTTAGAAATTGGTGATACTCCCGGTGCTAGGTCAATGACAAACTCCACTGCCCGCTTAGGAGGTAACCCTGGAAGTTCACCTGGAAATACGTCCAGAAATTCTGCTACCACCGGAATCATGGACAACTCTTTGGGTTTGGACTCAGGCTCCTCTAGAGTTGCCGAAAAAACTTTACAACCCTCACCAAACCACTCAGTTGCCTCACTAACCGACACAATACAAGAGGATGGATCATTCCATGACCCTTGGAAAATGACCCCCATCTCACAATTACAAGGTTTAGTCAATACTCTCCTCCCTTTACAGTCGAGAAAAGCCTGGTGTGCAGACAACCAGTCCATTCCCAACAGTACATCAAAGCCTATTATCCCATAGACAATGAAATTCCACACATAGGGTTTCCCTTGTATATCCAAGGATAGGTTAGTCACTCCTAACGTTGTGACCTCCCCTTCTCCCGTTGCGGTGGTGACCCTATAAGTCTTAGGTAATGTAGACGTTTGGAGTCCTAAACTCTTAACTAATCGGGATGACAGGAATGAATGTGTACACCCCGAATCGAATAAAACATCCACACTAACACTTTGAAGCAGGATTTTACCCCGAACTGTGTGGTCCTCGTTGTCAGCGTCCTCGACGTCGACTGCAAAATGTTTCGCCTTCCCTTTGTCCACTGGTTTTGCAGGTGCTGGGTAGTTATTAGGAGCTGGTGTCTTCTCCTTTCCAGGTTGCTCCTGTTGTTGCTTCAAGGGGTAGCTATGCACTCGACACTCGTTTGTGCAGAATGCTCTCACTCCAATTCTAGCGCAATGCTCGTACACGCACCGTACTAGGGGCTATCACTGCACTAAGCCCTGCACATCGCCATCTTTGTTGGGCAGCTATCACAGCACTCAGATGACGGCAATGCTCCTTGTAAACTTACTCTTCTAGTGCGGTGTCCACACTCAGGTAGTACCCGTTTGATGGGGCAGCTATCACTGCACTGCGTGCCAGTGCCTCACACACCCTGGCCATAGCCTTTTTATTGGGTGGCTATCACTGCACTCCAGTGCGATGGCGGAATCGTATGTTGCCTCACTCACCCTGGTCATAGCCTTTTTATGGGTGGCTATCGCTACTCCAAACGATGTCGATGCACACAACTTTCATGCACGTAGTACGACCCAGTGTCGGACTGAGTCTACTCAATGACCCTGGTTGCACTCGGTGCATGGTAGTCGAATCTGGCTCAGGCTGACTTAGGCTACCATACAAGGAAGATACGATGTTCTACCTATTATACGTACCTGATTTGTGATTACGTCTGACTGTGACCCGTGAACCCTAATACAGTAATGGGGAGGTCGCCTGGGACGGAGATGAGGGATGAAATACTCACACAGTAATGGGGAGGTCGCCTGGGACGGAGATGAGGGATGAAATACTCCCTCCTCCTGCATATATATACACTTCAACCATTCCCTCCATTAAATTCTCATACCCCATCATCCATTGGTATTTCCTAGGTTCAACGACCCCTTCATTAAATTCTCACACCCCATCATCCATTGGTATTTCCTAGGTTCAACGACCCCTTCTCCTTTTATAAAGAATAAATGACGGCTAGGGTTTGTGGAAGCACCCTTTCATCATAATTCCTTTAACCGGGTAATTGGGTAATTAACACGGTTCACTTAACCTTTTCACTCAACCTCTTAAATGGTATGGTTCACTTAATTAATGTGTTCGACTCGACTGATTCAACTAGAATCGTCCGATTAGAAATTACTTTTCAATTTAACCGGGTAATTCATACTTAACCAGCTAATGAAATTTTTTTTTTTCCGGGTCTTTACAATCTCCCCAACTTAGAACTATTTCGTCCCCGAAATATCATAGCATAAATCGGATTTACACAGATTTTATGCTACAAACAGGCTAGGATATTTTCTGGCCATTTCCTGTTCAGTCTCCCATGTCGCTTCTTCTGATCCCTGATTTCTCCATAATACCTTTACCAAAGGGATCTCCTTGCTACGGAGTGTCTTTGTTTCCCTTGCCAAGATTCGAATCGGTTTTTCTTCGTAAATGAATGAATGGGTGGATCACCTAATCTCAGAATGAGCTGGGAGATAAATTTCTAACCTCAGAATGAACTGGGAGACCATGACTCAACCTCAAAATGAATTGGTGGACCACCTAATCTCAGAATGAGGTGGGAGACAATTTTCTAATCTCAGAATGAACTGGGAGACCATGACTAACCTCAAAATGAATTGGAGGACCACCTAATATCAGAATGAGCTGGGAGACAATTTTCTAATCTCAGAATGAACTGGGAGACCCTGACTAACCTCTAAATGAATTTGGGGACCAGCTAATCTCAGAATGAGCTCGGAGACAATTTTATAATCTTAGAATGAACTGGGAGACTATGGCTAAGCTCAAAACGAATTGGGGGACCACCTAATCTCAGAATAAGCTGGGGGACAGTTCTCTAATCTCTGAATGAACTGGGAAACCATGACTAACCTCAAATGAATTGGGCCAGAAATGATCTAGCAGACACAAGAGGTGGTAATGAGGATTAGAAGAAGAATGTAGGTCAGCTCAAGATAGACAAAAGAGTTAAGCAGATCAGCGCAGACGTGGAGTTTCATTTTGCGTTAGGAGATCACGTTCTCCTGAAGGTCTCTCCAAGTAAGGGAAACACGAGATTTGGGACGCAAGGGAAACTCAGTCCGCGCTATATTGGACCCTTTGACGTGATTGAGCACATTGGACTAGTGGCGTATAGGCTAGCATTGCCTCCTCACCTATCAGCTGTGCATGACATCTTCCACGTGTCAATGTCGAAGAAGTATCACCCGACAACTCTCATGTTGTCAGCTTCAAAGAGGTAGAGCTGCAACCGGACCTGACGTACCCAGAAGATATCAGTCCAAATCGTGGACCTAAGAGTGAAGATTCTCCAAGAAAGAAGTTCCCTAGTACGAGTGCAATGGACTCGACGAGGAGTTGAAGAAGCTACGTGGGAACGAGAAGATGAGATGAGGAAGCGATACCCGGAGTTGTTCGAGCAACCAGCTTCACAACCAGGTACTCATGCCAACACTTACATTTAGATGAGGAACATGGTTGAAACTTCCTTCTTTAAAATTTTGAGGACGAAATTTTTCTAAGGAGGGAACGTTGTAAAACCCGTGACTCGAGTCAGAGTTTTACAGGAGTGAACCAGTCGGTTCAACCGTCGGTTCGAGTCGAGTCAGCTTCATGGACCGCGAGCTGAGTTGAGGCCAGCTGTGAGTTATGAGCGATGAGGGTCATGTATGCTCAAGTATACGATGATAACGTCTAAAAGATGATGAAAAATGGGTTATCAAGTATATGGAGGTATGCAGTATTGATTGTTATTTTTATTTGATCGTAGAATATTTTTAGGGCCGAATGACGAATTAGGATGCAATATAGGTGAGTTTGGGTGGGTTATTGGTTATAGAACATATCATTTGGATGTTGCTGTGTTCGTTTGATTTTACGGGATTTTTCCCAATTTTTCTGGATTTGTTTTAGGATTTATTAGAAGATAGTTATTATTATTGACTCGAGTCGCCGGTGACACATCCGGGTCGGTTCAGGGGTGAACCGGAATGGGATGTTACAAAAGTGGTATCAGAGCCAACTCTTGGCATATGTTCTCTGATACCAGATGTGGTATCAGAGCTAACTGTTGGTAATTACGATGGTAGATGCATAGAGTTTACATGTGTGCCGAAGCTGCTCCGAGCTGTTTCGACATGTATTTTTTTGTTTTAATGTTTTTGATTGTAGATTTGCTTACAAATCGGTAGTGTGACAGGCGAGTAGACTAGAGTAGGAACTACTAGCAGGATGGTTACACAGACCCGTCGGACACAGATCAGGAGTCCATCTCCTCCCATGCCCAGGCAGGACAGCCCGAGCCATGGTTACAGTGACACAGCTTCCAGTCGACCTAAGACCACCATGCCACCAGCAGAGACGAGTGTACCGGTATCAGCTAGTCATCGTACGGAGAGCCATCGCCGAGACAGTCGATGCGACAGTCACCGCAGTGGGAGTAGTTGACAGGAAGGTGATGCTGCGATAGCTTGGCTAGTTGAGGTTCAGACGCAAATTCAGTAGAATCAGGAGGAGTTTAGGAGAGAGCTCAAACAGATAGCTCTATCAGTGGCTAGAGCAGAGAAGAGACCAGCTATGGATGAAGAGGTGCAAGGAGAGCCAGTAGCGCCCATGAGCCCTCCGCCGTCGCCTCCTCCTCCACCGCTGGAACAGGGAGCTACCCCCACAATAGCTCCTCTGGTTACCCCACTTCAGGCAAGGATGAGACAGGACGTCAGTGGACCTGCGATAGCAGGTAGCGGGCAGACTGCAAGGGGGAGTGGAGCAGTTGCAGGTGACAGTGTACCAGTTGGTACAGGACCACAGTTTCCCCGATATGAGCAAGGAGAGGGATCAAACAGATCTGTAAACGCGAGGAGTTTGGAACTGTGGCAATATGAGAGAGGTTCACGAAGAACGCCGGACGACCTTTCTTTGGGAAGTTGGATGCGGAGGAGGCATTCCTATGGATATCGTCGGCCATAGGAGTGTTTGATAGTATGGCATGCCCCATAGAACACAGAGTACGCGTTGTCATGGGAGCATTCAAGACGAAGCGAGGATATGGTGGAGTTCGGTGCAGAATTTTGTATTTGCTCATTGCCAACCTCAGGACATCACTTGGGAGGAATTCAGAGTGGAATTCGATGAAAAGTACTTTCCACCAGATGTTAGGAAAAGGAAGGAACGGGAGTTCAAGATGTGAGGCAAGGACCTATGACAGTGGTACAGTATGAGACAAGGTTTAGAGCCTTGGAGAGATTTGCACCAAATTTGGTTCCAACTGAAGGAAGAAGAATACAGAGCTTCTATGAAGGCCTCCATCATGAGATTTGAATGGCATACTTGGATAGGAAGTTTACTACCTTCGGTGACGTGGGAAGAGCTATAGGCAAAGCAGAGCGGGTGATAGCTACACGACCACGTCGAGATGTCAACCAAAGGCAGCAACATCCGAGGCCATATCAGCTAGAGCAGCGGGCACAACAGAGATGACGTGTAGTTGCGCCAGTAGCCATGAGAGCCATGGATGGCCAGGTTGAGGGCAGCAGAGCCCCATTCTATCAGAATTGCCAACGCCATCAATGGGGAAAGTGCAGAGGGGCAGAAATGTATGCTACAACTGCGGTCGAGCCAGGGCACCGAGCCGCAGAGTGTAGAGTAGGCACTAGGGTTTGCTACAACTGTGGTCAGCCAGGGTACAGGGCCGTAAAGTGCGG